>OZ012704.1:34759955-34762078 GCA_963942595.1 Cylloceria caligata | reverse complement strand
ATAGGAGCGTACCTATTATTTAAAAATTCGGCGCTATTCGACGTACGGAATTTCATCAGGTAGTAAAGTATGTAAAGCAACCATGTAAAGCAACGAAATCATGCGAGCCTATTAACACGAAGCGAAAGCGACAGCGGAAGTACTCTACTGTACCGTATGACTATTGTGAAGTACGCTAATTAATATAACGAAAAAAGTATAAATTTTTATATCTTATGGGTGAATTCACGGTATTTTTAAATAATTTTTTTGTCTAATTTCATGTATCGTATTTACTATGTATAATATAAAAAAATAGAGATATTGATTTATTATGTATACAACCGTTGTCTGCTTGTTCTTTTTATGCTGCTATTCGTAGCCGCAGCTGCTGTCTTTCCTATCGAGTGTTTCTTTTGTTCCGACTTTCTTATACTATCTTTCTTATGATTCGTAATTTTTTAATATAGAGCTGTATGCATAGTGAGATAAAAATATTGCTATATTTGTGTGAAAGCAAAAACTTTCATTATATAATTTACATACGAAGTGAACATCAGCTTATACTGCAGGCACGCGCTTCATCAGCTAGTACAGACGCGCCACGCCTAATCAGCTCATCAAGGCCGCGAAAATTGCTGGTGCCTCCAGGCCGCCGCCGCCACCGCGGCTTAAGCTTATTTAAGAGTCAGTCGATTGGTTTTGATAGACACTCATCGATATGGATATCGATATCGATTGATTTACCCCAAACAAAGACTACTCGGATGATACGAGTCCTAAACTTGTGGTCATTGACAATCTAATGCGCGAGACATCGATCAATACCCTGGTCAATCTTTTCACCAATGGTAGCAATCATAAAAATTTTAGTGTCATCTTCTTCACGCAACATTTCTCCCATCAAGGACACGGGCAGCGTGATATCTGCTTAAAATTATATCGTTGTCTTTAAAGATCCGCGTGATCGCGCGCAAATTCAACATCTAGCATGCCAGGTATATCCCGAGAATCTGAGATTTTTGAAGGAGGTACATTTCGATGCAACGGCTGCACCTCACGGCTATCTATTATTCGACTTATAACAATCAACGCCTGATAATCGTCGATTTCGCGCCCGTATATTTCCCGATGACCAATACCGTAATGGTATGGTTTACGTGCCTCAAAAAGCAATGAAGGTTCACGATGCGACGCGCAATGTATCAGTAATCCCCTTGTAATGGCGTTGCGTGGACCTCTCAGTAAATAGCAAATAATTATATTGCAGGCACTGTGTTATCGGAAGCAAGAGCAACGAGGTGCAGTTTAACACAAAGCAGATGTAGCGCTCGTACGGTGTACATGTGAGTGTGCTGTAATCGTTTTCAAGAAAACGTAAGTCTGAAGAGCGTGCAAAAAGTTATTTTCGGAGGCACGCGACAAATCTTCGACAACTAGTTCCCAAAAGAGGAAATTGGGGTGGTAAGAGAAAAATCATCGTTGAGCACTGTGACGGATATTTCAAGCTGCTTATTGTGCCTGTCTTGGCCAACATGAGGCAACGAATATGCCAGAGAGATCGTGGTTATTCCTCATGAAAAGCTGCTGCTGCTGCTGTTGCTCCTCCTCCTCGTCCTCCTCGTCCTCCACTTCCTCCTCGTCCTGCACGTCCTCCTCGTCCTGCACGTCCTCCTCGTCCTGCACGTCCTCCTCGTCCTCCTCGTCCTCGTCCTCGTCCTCCTACAACTACCACTACCACTACTGCTACTACTACTACTACTACTACTACTACTACTACTACTACTACTACTACTACTACTACTACTACAACTACTACTACTACTACTACTACTACTACTACTACTACTACTACTACTACTACTACTACTACTACTACTACTACTACTACTACTACTACTACTACTACTACTACTACTACTACTACTACTACTACTACTACTACTACTACTACTACTACTACTACTACTACTAATACTACTACTACTACTACTACTACTACTACTACTACAACTACTACTACTACTACTACTACTACTACTACTACTACTACTACTACTACTACTACTACTACTACTACTACTACTACTACTACTACTACTACTACTACTACTACTACTACTACTACTACTACTACTACTACT